>JBAMJV010005077.1:0-41156 GCA_037951105.1 Echinarachnius parma | reverse complement strand
GATTTGGACCATGTTACTAAGTCCCTTTAATTTTTATCATATTATTTATTGTCAAACCACTGCATGCTACTTACTATATTGCCGAATTGTCTCGTGCTGTTTGTACACTGTCAGCACTGATGTGAAATAAATGACAGAATTATAATCAATACATTTGACATCTGTTATATTTCTTTTACTATTCTTTAGATCATATCGAGGGTAAATAATTTAGGCTTAAAATATGACAATAGGAAACACTAGCATTTGTATACCAGCCGTTATAAATGCAAACATCCATGAGGATAACAAAACAAGATAAGTTGACTCTGTATAACGGATGCCAATTATCCGCCAGGTGGGTTTCACAAAGATACTACGATGTAACTTAAAATGATGGTTAGGACCCACATTGTAGGCTTGAAAAAACATATATTGAAAAGCCACCAAAATGCAATTATTTGAGCCTGCTATTAAACAAAACGTGACTATCAATATCTTCAAGACTCGCTTAATACATAACAAATATGACGGTTTTTTTAATAAAAAGTGTATGCCTTTCAATGATAGTACTGGTTTCAACAAAATTGTACACAGGAAACGAACGACTTTCCATAATAGTTAGATCCAACATAGAGTAAAGTTCAACGTTGTATCTTTGTGAAACACCCTCAGGGCAGTGTAGTGTAAAAATTGAAATGAGATGGGGATCACAATAGTAACTTAGGTGCCACACACTTTAGTGCAATATTATTTTCATTTTTAAGTTAGAAAATAAATCAGCAAATTTCAATGTTTTTGAAAATTGGATGAGAGCCCACATCGTATTATGAATGAATATGGACGCATTATTTTCTATAACCTTATTGGGGCTCAATCTAGATAACAAATATAAAAATACAATGAAAATGATAGTCTGCGTATAACAATAAGCTAATTGGAAATCGATTGAATATTAAATTAAGCATTGGCTGAGATATGGCCATCCAGAATGAATTTTATTTCAATGGGGCAGTCAGTGTTCATAGTGCTCTGTTCATAAATGTATGAAGCAGATGCACTATTTACATCTTATTGCCTATATTTGTGACAAAATAAAACAATCCTTCGGATGGGCATGTCATCAGCCAATACATTACATTATATTGATTTTCGACATAATGGACATTACCTTTTGATGCCCTATCGGAAAATGAAGTTCAAATTGAGAAATTCTAAAGAACAGATTTTTATGACGTTATAGCTTCTAGTACTCAGTCTATTCTGTGTACGTTATGAAATGAAGCCATTGGGCACGACTTTTGAACTCAGTTATTAGTTTTGCCGCTTGACCTCGTCCCAACGTAGAAATATTCGAATCTATACGTCTTTGAGGCAAACAACTGAAACTCGAGGAAGTTTGATGATGTACGATGACATGAATGCAGCTGAGTACATTGAACGTTGTCACACTCTACACATTGCCTGATGTATGCCTGCAGTCATAACATAGTCTGGAAAACATTTCATCTGTAAGTGCTTAAATTAATGGTGTTAAGATATGATAATGATTGAACTTGAATAGTTTCTCACTATTATTGTTTTAACAAACAGATATAAGATAGTGATCCACTATACTTTGCAAATTCAAACCAAATCACTGGGCGCGTAGCACTTTTCAATCTTCTTGCATAGCTAGGTGGTAACCTGAAAAATGTCGTGATTTTTTTCTCAAAACGATTAATTGATTGATATAAGATTGAATTTTAAAGTGTTCAGGACGCTTTGCGGCTGTAGTCAAAAGTATTAACATTATGATATTCATCCAATATATCCCTAACACACCCACTTCACCTCAAGGATTCTGCCTTTAGGTTTCTGTTCATGTAGGATTCCCCATACGTACGTCACCCTTTCTTTTGACAGACACGACTCATCTTCTATTACGGACAGTGATGAAGACGGGTCCCCATCACTACAATGCATGTTTTCCCCCATGGTGTGAGGGGACAATGAGTACTCCCAGTGCTCCTAGCTTCCTATTCCCGGGGGTAGACAGACCGGCGTCGTTAATTTCATCCGCGCGTCCTGGTTCGTGTTCAACCACTTCGTCGTGAGCTAACGCCCAGTGGGACAAAGTTTCATCTACGTGGGAGGTGTCTCCAGGATCTACCAGCTGGATGTGGTACCTGACCCTCCTGCGCGAGGAGAGTACCGACTCCTGAAGAACCTGGAAGGAAGCCTTAATGAGAACAAGATCCTGACAATCCGCCCCCCATCGCCTCTGGACAGACTCGTGCTCTGCACGAGGATCAGATTCAACATGCGAACTGGAGATTCCTTGGAAACATATCACTTGAGCAGTCATCCAATTAGGGATAATCAATAACGAGTAACCTGGCAGCCTACCTGTAGTTTTTAAATATTTAATATATTTTACGTCCGAATATCGTTTTTTGTTAAATGTACCCGTATTGTCAAAACGACGTTTACCACCAGCGAGTTCTGTGAGTTCAATGCGATGGAAGCTGCATGTACAGGCAAAAAATAACGAATAACTCCGTAGGGTTTAATACACATGCCCTTTAAGTGGGAAGATCGCTCAGTACTGCAATAATATTAAGTTCATCCCGTGATTTAAAAATGTAAATGAGCCCAGCGATAGATTGGTTCATCACCTGGTTTTGATTTATTACCACTACCACAGGTGACAATAACAGTGCGGTTCCATAAACGTCGTCAATGCAGCTCAACTATTGGGTCTGCAGGACGCAAGACCTAGCCGCTGGTCTGACATTACTGCCACAGATGAGGTTCTGTATGCGGTCTTTTGGGACGATAGTATATCTTTACTTCTTTGTGTCTTCACTTTGAAAGCAATTGAAGAAAAGATTAACTGATGCCATCATTGTGATGTGCCTCTGACTTTGCTGAACCCGACCTCGCACATCCAATAATGTACATAACAGTTATCTGTCCGAAGAGTGTATAGTTCTGAGTGCATTATGTAATGCTGATAAATTTATTTAAATACCGCTACACACCCACGCTAACACACAGAAAAACATTTACGCACGTACATAGAATTATGAATAAACAAACAACCCGTTTATAATCTAGAGGATGCATGGTTAGTAATTATTATCCCCATAGACTTACACACTAAAAACCATGATTCCAATATATAGATACCATTAAAACGTTTACATGAAGTTTCCTATTTTTTTGAATATATCTCTATTATCATGGTAGATCTATCAACAGAAAAGAAAAAAAAATTGATGCAGAGGAAAGGTTAATAAAAATGAGCCTTGCACAAAGAATACATATGTTTCAATAGTCTTGTCTAAAGTAGTCCTGATCTGCATGCTTTGCACTGGATAATCAACAAGAAAGCCATTATTTACCAGATTTATCCAGATTTTGGGCCTATTATTGGAAGATAGCATTACCTTAATGCCAAATCCAATGCATAAAAATACAGATAATAGATAACTTAAGTATTGTTTCTGATATTATATCTGAAACAAAAGTACGTCATCTTTCCTCGCCACTTTGCGAAAAAAAGTAGAGACGTCTGAATTACACCCGTGCGAACCTAAGAAGGCTTAAATTGAGGCTTAAATATTCAAAATGAAATGAAATAACGCCAATAAACTTAAAACAATCAACAACAACCTTACTTAACGAGCGCGCAAGTCACTGTGTCCAATAGACTTGTACATGGCAATATGGCGGAGTGACACGATTTTTGGACGCTCCGTGTACTACTTCTCTACGTCATCGCGTAGTGACCTATTACTTGACCAATCATCATTGTGGGGGCTGGTAGGGTATGCAAGTGCGTAGACTATCGCGGCCTACTTTTCTCGTGCATCTGTCTCAATGATCTTCACATTTCGAAAGTTAATATTTTGAGCGATTTTAAATTTGGCAATTAATCTTACTTCCTAGTTTGTTTTATGTTACATGTTAGTATTTCTTATATTTTTTGATATATGTTTTGAATATGTGTATATATATCTGTATATATTTGTTATATTGTGCTAAAGTGATTTTTCTTCAATACCCTACGACAGGGGTTGACACTGAGAAATTAACATTGAACATTGAACATTGTCCTAGATTTTATCACGCTTATTGAAGAACAATTGGGATCCATTGGTGACGTATGCATATGAACTGTTTGTATTGACCTCGATCCGGTGACGACTTCCGGGCACGTGGCAGTTCTGGGCATAATTATGCTTTCTCGGCATAATTTTTTGACCCTTTTGGCATATAGCATTATGCCTAGCATAATTTAACGAATTTTTCGAAAAATTTAACGAAATCTGGCATAATTTGACCCTTTTTAGCATATTCTGGCTCGAGATTCCTGGTCTCAGCCTCGGAATTTGTGTACAAATCCTGGTCTTCCTCGAAAATTGTGGACCCGGACCTGGTCTCGGTCTCAAAAACGTCGAAAATTTCTCAGTCTAGGCTTCGAAAAATTTCTACGACTACCCCCCCCCCCCCCCCCCCCCCCCCCCCCCCCCCCCCCCCCGCTTACCTTCCCCCGCTTACAGGATTCCAACCAATGGGTCTGGTCTAGACCCTTGATAATTTGGAACTGGAGACCCTGGTCTAGGCCTCGAAAATTTGGGACGGGGACCAGGGTCTCGGCTTCGAAATTTTCTACGACTACCCCCACCCCCCCCCCCCCCCCCCCTCGCTTACAGGATTTTTCTCAACCAATGGGTCCTGGTTCTTGGCCTCAAAATTTCCCTGGTCTGGGTCTAAAAAAATGACTCTCGGCTCCGAAAGAGGGTTTGGCATAATTTTTGGCGATATAGCATTAATTTTCGCTGCTCACCCTAGCATATTGCATTTTTTTCAACTGGCCACACTGTTCCGGTGACCAAAAATCGCGTCACTCTGCAGAGTGACCTCCCTGCACGTAACCATTCACGAACGCGACACGCACACACACACACACACACACAACACACACACACACACAAACACACACATACACACACACACACACACAACACATACATCAAACACACACACATTGCACATATAAACGCCTACGCACTGACTAGGAACAGAAAGGAACATGACGAAAAACAGTTTTATACTATGCTAATAGGAGATGTTTATTAAATCCTTCACAGAGCAAACATGAATAGTAACATTTACAAGGTAGTCTTGGTCGATAATTTACTTGAAAATACCATGTGCTGGAATTATATTGAAGGGGTAGTTCAGTTCGTGCACGAAATAATTTTTTTGTGAGATAATGAAAAACTGTGTACAATTTGAAAGAGCGATACGATTTTAATGCAAATAAATTTTATTGATCAAAATCGGTTCAGAAACGGCTGAAATCTCAATAAATATTACTTCCGATCGAATAAATCTGGGGCCCAGATTTATTCGACGATTTTTTAAAAACTCTTAAAAAATGCTTACACTTTTTCAACTCGTTTTCGAGAAAAAAGGTTTTGAAATAGTTGTTGATGATCTTTCTATTTAATAAAACCTCACATGCATGTATTTTGTATGAAAAATGGTTGAAAAGTAAAGTTTTTTAGAGAGAGCGCCCTCTTGTGTTTTAATGGCTCTTTTTGAATGATAACCAGGGTTTTTACTTAGTCGTTGTAATTTTATATACCTTTCGAGCATGGTGGAGTTATAACTATTAGTTTGTAATGTTATTGTGCAGTTTTGGGTTACTAAAGCTCAGACTTACCAAAACTGTACTACGCTTTAACATTTATATCGTGAAATAACTTACATCGTTTATTTCATCACATTGATATAGTAACTGAAATCTGTGTTTGTATTAAAAGTTGAATTTTCACACACCTGATTTGTAAATAAATATAGATATATTTTACCTTATACAATAGTTCTATAACTTAAATAAGGACCTAAAAAATACAACGTACTTGACACTTATTCCATAGTTGATGACTTGAAACATAGGTCTGCTGAAAAAAAATCATGAAAAGAAACACAGTAGTGATTTAAGACTAGTTTTCTGATGGCAAATCTCACTTAGCAGCCCAGTTTACACGCCCCACCCACATTTAGAGTCCGGAATCGGCAGCGTGATCGACATGTGGATTGACAATTCATTGGCATACGTCATGACGGCGTAATCTACAGAATTTAGTTCATTAGTCCGTTCTTTAGATGATTTAAAAGGGGCGTTCCCAGGACAATTAAATATTTACTAATTACCCCATAATGTATTGATTTTATGAGAAATGATGCCAAAATCTTCTTTCTCGGGAAAAATTACATATAGAGAGCCGAATTGTGAAAATTAGGCCATCTAGACGCTGTAGTTCCTTCAAATAAACTTTGCATGAAACTAAGCTAGCGTTGGGTTTTTATGAATATGGGCCCTGGTGTATTGACCGGTTATGTAACCATTGAGCAACAAAGATCATTCAATTGTAGTACTTTTCAGAAATTCTTTCACAAACATGCAGTGGTTTCCATGATGTTCATCAGTACTTAACATAACACAAAAAGCAAGTGCCCCTAACATGCCTAAAGAACGCGCCATACGTTCATAGCAAAATAATTCTTTGACAATCCTGCCGTGAAAACATTTATTTCTATAATTATATTAGATACATTCATCCACTGAACGGCTACTAAGCACAGTCAACCATTCCTCAGTTACTAATCAGAAGAACCATTAGCGACCTGCGAACAGTCAAGCTAAGCGCCTGTTAATGATATCATCACATGGATCACAGTAATGCTTAACCGTCATTAGGGACAATAAAGGCATCAATAAAAAATAATTCGCTCTGCTCGCGCTATTCAAAAAGGACCCGCTATTAATAATCGAAGAAAAGGGTCGCCATTCATAAACGAAGCTATGGGGCAAATATTATGGATCATGATATAAGGATGAATATCCAGGACAAAAACAATTTGACAATTCCTATTGGAAACCAGTTGACAATTCCAAATTAGAAACGAATTGGACATTCCAATTTGAACCAATTGACAATTCCAAATTAGCGACCCTCTACTTACATTATGAATAGCGACCCTCATTGCGGATTATGAGTAGCCGAACCCTATTTTTGTATTGTGAATACTGACCCCTTATTCGTTTGTTAAATAGCGACCCCTTTCTCTTGATTTAGAATTGCGACCCTGAATTCGAATTATGAACAGCGGTCTTTATGAGTAGTGACCCTCGATGAGAAATGGCGACCCTAAATTTACATGATAAATAGCGGTTCTTAAAAATAACGGTCCTCATGCCTTTATGAAAAGCGACCCCTTTTTTGCTTGATGAATAGCAGTCCTTCAGTTTAGTGGATAAATACATTATTAATAGCGGTTCTTATAAATAGCAAAGTTACAGTACCCCATAACAAACATGCAGTGCATGCTGTTGTGAGTTATTGTTCTGTTGTTGTACTCTTTCTTTTGCTCATCTTATGTTAGCTGACCAGTGATTGACAGATGATGTCGCAACCACCATTCCAATATGGAGACTTATTTCAAGAGGTGAGGCTTAGCTAATTAGAAAACAAATTGCTACAATGTTTACAATTGGGTACAAATGCTCAAAAATATTAAGGTCAAACGGTCTACAAATATTAAATAATGTATGTATAGTAAACAAATACACAGAACTAAACACATATCATGGAACTTTTAAAATACTGTACAACAAAACACAAAGTCGGCACAGATGCAAATAGATGCAAACACATACATAATCAAAATGCCTTATTCAATCCAACTTGTTAACAAAGCTATGACATACCACACAATGGATACAAATGTTGCTTTAAAAATACAATCATGTTTTGCAATTAATTTGAGTTCTTATCTCCGTTTAAACCGTTTAAATCCTTTAATTAACAGTTAAACCGTTTAATTTTACTCGCATCAGTACTAACTGTGTTTTAATGTGTTTATCTAAAACATTATGTTACATTATTGTGAACTGTACATGCATACTTCATGAAAATATCAAAGCCAAATAATAGTATTGGGAAATTAACCAAAAACATCTATATTGGCCAAACTAATTGATCAATGTTGTTGAATAAGTATAAAAAGGGTGTGTGTGGTAAAATCCGAACCTTAGTATCGTTAAATGCAGAAATATCGGAGGAAATCCAATGAGAACCAGTAACATTTGGCAAAAATTCTCCACCCGTTCGCACCTGCACGCGCCCCTCTAGCGCTGGGTTGGAGATATCGACAGGCCGGCATACCGTAAACTAGCAAAATCTGTTGCACGTAGCGTATACGCGGTTCCGCAGGCGGTTAAATTGAACTTCGTCAACGATCGTTTTTATTTTGGAGCCTATTAATGCTCAATTAGTCAATTCAAAGCAGTTTTGGTCCAAATCGTTACATTAACATCTAATATGATATATTCTTTCACGTGGTAGGTGATGAAAGCATATTTCTAAATTTGTTTTTGTACGGGGCGTTTCCCAGTACTGTTATTTGGCGTTAAAGACGTTGCTCTGTGTCTTTCTTATTAGAATATAGTAGAACAAAACGTCAAATAAACACCGTGTGAAAATCTTTACCCATAAGGCTTCTTCAGGGACTGTATTTCTGAATAAAAACAAAACTTGGTTTGAATGTCAAGATACAGAAATAAAACAATAATAAGACTGGCGAGAAGTCGCACATTCATATAAGTTGTGTTATATGTAGTCGTTTTGTCAAGTTAAAGGGATCTAGTAACTTTGTTGTCATCTGCAAAAAGTGATGAATGGTTGTTACAAGTGTGATCTGATATGTCCACAAAGTAATGTGTAAATATTTCGCGTTAAATGGGTGATATATGGCAAAGTAATGAGCGGAAATGCAAAGTGATATTTGCCAACTCATTGCACTGATTTTGTACACGGTTATAACCTTCCGGTGGATAATGAACAAATCCGAACACTTAAATCGTAAATATCTTTTTAACGAAAGTGAAATTCTTAAAAAAAAATATTCTGTTCCATGCTTATATTGGTAATAAAAATAATAAAAAGAACCACTAGTAAGAATTCTGTGGATTTGGACAATGTTACTAGATCCCTTAAGCAGTATTATCAGGTCAAAACAAATTCATCGTTTCTTTCTTCCTGGTCATTGTGTGGCAGAGGAACACATAAAAACAATAATACATTGTCTACAACACTATAATACATTACATTTCATTATTAAAATCATTACATGTTTCAAATGCTGAGACGATAAAGGAAATACGTATATTAAAGGCCTAAGCGAAGCAAGCAAGTTTTAATTTAATTGATTACAACATAATATAAAACAGAGAAAAAACACAGAAACCCAGAATATATACATATTTTAAAAACTAATGCATACATATATATGCATGTTCGAAACATTTGCCTTAAAGGGATAGTTGAGTTTTGGTATAGAGGGCGCTACACAAAATATTTGTTTGCGAGGAAATGAAAAACTGAGTGTCAAATTTGAAAGAGCATACAATTTTAATGACAGAATAAACTTTATTTGATCAAAATCGGTTCGGAAACGGCTAAAAATATCCATAAACATAACAATTTGTAATCATTGTGGGGCCCCCAAAATATTCGATAATTTTGAACGAGCCCTTAAAAAAAAAAAAAAATATGCTTCCTCTTTTCAAAAATTAAATAAAGCGGGTTTTAAATAGTTGTTGATTATCTCTCTATATAAGGAGCCTTGCAGAGTTAAACAAATTCAAACTATCCAAATAAGATTTGGAAGTCCAGGGCCATTTTGGATAAAATTTTTAAAAATGGAAAGCCCCACCCAAAATAAAGACATAGTGTAAAAAAAACTGCATTCCGTTGTGACGTTTGGTTATTTTTGACCTGATCTGCCATTCAAAACTTCTATTGTCTCATTGCAGCTTGTTTTTGGCCCATCACCGTTTGAAATGTGGCCTTGCTTAAAGGACCTAATAGAATACAACATACTTTGACACTGGCCAATATATCCGTAAAAAGGTAATTTGAAGTCTCTTATGTTGATACAATTGTCATTTGTGATTACCTCCATAAACCAAACGATCACGAAATAGATATATTAATTACCTTCCAGGGGGCCATATCCGTAAAGCTCCATTCTCATGCCGGCGTACGCTCCTTGCCAGGTTGCAGGCTTCACACGCACGTATCGACACACTATCGGCGCGGGAAAGGCGTTCCGAACGACGGTATTTTGATCAGAGTTGCCCGAAAATACCTACAAAGAGACGGCCAAATAATTTGACATTGTCATGGCTTGCAATGAATGGTCACTTATCACGTATCACGTTCACGTTCACGTTTTGCGCCCCTTCGTGAAACAGATCACCCAAGTCTACGAAGTGTTGGGTTACGTGACCCAACAGTTTGTTGATATACTATATGCAATCCACAAAAGCTCACGTAATGTGGCGCTTGCGTTACAAAAAAATTATGTAAATTGTCGTTGAGAAGAGACTATAATTCTCGGTTTAAATTCAACCGAGAAGCATTCCTACCTATACCAACTACAAGTAGCTAGTTCGGATGTCATATGATTTAATTGATTTAATTGATGGATTGATTGGTTTGATTGATTGATTGATTGATTGATTGATTGATTGATTGTTAGATTGAATGATTGATTGATTGGTTGATTGATTGATTGATTGATTGATTGATTGTTTGATTGTTAGATTGAATGATTGATTGATTGATTGATTGATTGATTGATTGATTGATTGATTGATTGATTGGTTGATTGATTGATTGATTGATTGATTGATTGATTGATTTATTGATTGTTAGATTGATTGATTGATTGATTGATTGATTGATTGATTGGTTGATTGATTGATTGATTGATTGATTGATTGATTGGTTGATTGATTGATTGATTGATTGATTGTTAGATTGAATGATTGATTGATTGATTGATTGATTGATTGATTGATTGATTGATTGATTGATTGATTGATTGATTGATTGATTTATTGATGTTAGATTGATTGATTGATTGATTGATTGATTGATTGTTAGATTGAATGATTGATTGATTGATTGATTGATTGATTGATTGATTGATTGATTGGTTGATTGATTGATGATTGATTGATTGATTGATTGTTAGATTGATTGATTATTGATTGATTGATTGATTGATTGTTAGATTGAATGCTTGATTGATTGATTGATTGATTGATTGATTGGTTGATTGATTGATTGATTGATTGATTGATTGATTATTGATTGATTGTTAGATTGATTGATTGATTGATTGATTGATTGATTGATTGATTGATTGATTGATTGTTAGATTAAATTATTGATTGATAGATTAATGACTCGATTGAATCACCGTAATTTTATTTATTGTTTTATGACTTATTCTGCTGAATCTTGCATATTTTTTATAATTCATTTGTATCAATAATGTTCTTGTTTTGTCTTGTTTTCTTGTCTGTAATAAGGAAATAGTGCAAAAGTATTGTATGCCTCCTTAATCCTTGAATTCACTTGCCAATTATATTATTGTGTTGAATGTTAAAGTTATGATAAATTTGTAGGCGTACCCAGGGGGGGGGGGGGGGGGAGGGGAGGGGGGGGGGGTTCAACCCCCCCCCCCCCCCCCTTGACCACACAATGATTGTTTTCGAAGAATTCTGGTCTCGGCCTCGAAAATGTTGCAAATTCTCGGTCTCGGCTTCTAAAATGTTCAACTTCCCAAAAAATGTAAGGCCCACTTTTTTCTTAACTTGTATATTTTCTCCAAGCAATGAGTGAGGTCTAGTTCTTTCATCTTTTGTCTGTCTAGATGATTACAGGATGTGCAATGATGGAAGAGACATTATGCAACAACTGAACCACATGTGATATTGATTACAGTGTGTTTGAGGTCATTCAGCAGTAAAATATCTCGCATAAAAAAGTAAACACAAAATAAAAAGTGGTCCTTAACTTTTATTTGAGTAGTGTATTAGTAACTGAGTAGTAATTGACTGATGATGTCACAACCAGTCAACAATATAATTCTACACTGAAGAGGCTTTTGAGAGGCGGGGGGGGGGGGGGCTAAGTAAAATGAAAACAAATGATTGATTAAATGTTTTAAAATATACAAAAACCTTTTTAGGTTTAACAGTTTACAAATATTTGATGTGTACATTAATGCAGAAGAACATAAGTCAACAGGCATTTGGTTGGCAAGGCCACTTTAAATGAAATATGTACAATTCGAAATCATTCTAGGTTACTGTAATGATTTTCAGGCCCTTAGCCAGGATTGTTTTGAAGAGGGGGGGGGGTGTCCGTCGCCAAATTTGTTTGACCTATGGTTGAGTTGTGTAACCAGGGGTGGGGGTGGGGGGGGGGATCCAATATCAATGATGGACGAGAACAATAAAAAGTGGACTCGAGACCGGTCGAAAGTGGATTTTCTGATTTGTTTGTTGTAGGGGGGGGGGGGGGGGGGGGTGGGTGCGTACGCACTCAACGCACCCTCCTGCCTACGCATTTTTCTCAGCGTCATTACAGAGTAGAAATTTTAAAAATGCATTATTTCAGATTTGTAACTATACATAACCCAATACATAATACTCACGACATCTGATACAGAGCTATCTTGAACCGTGTTGAAGGTCACACCATCCATGCTGTAGGTGACCTTGTAGCTCGTCACCCATAATACCTGATCCTGACGTCCTTGTGTTGCCAAGGCAACGACTCGATGGGTAGAGCCGAGATCAACCTGAAAACGAATAACAGTTGAAATTAACATTTTATTGCGTCTGACCTTCTGTTCACAGGTCAGCTAACATTTCTACTTTCATTGCCAAATCGTTGCTAATCAGTAATATTGGTAATTAGAACCGTGTAACGTATATTTCATGTTGACATTCAATTTATTTCAACCTCATTAGAATAACTGATGACATGTATGAGATGTTAAATATAAGTAAGCGCATTACCACCACCTGAACAACATAATGCGGCTTAAATGAGCTTGAAGTGTACTTGTCAATTTAACAATATATTTTGGTAAATATCAGGTATATATTGCATTAAGGCAAATAATATTTGAACAGTAAAATTGACAATCTAAAACAAAATACTTGCACAATTTTAAGAAAAAACAACATAATATTATTGTAGTATCTACTATTTCGCAAAGTAACGCATCACACTTGTGTATTATGCTCAACACACACGGGTTTCCTATTGAGCAAATTTTAAATACTCTAACCTGGATCCATGGGGAAGGGTCATTAGAGCCTGATGTCCAAGATCCCCTCCCTCCATCAGGAGAAAGAACCGCATTCAATCGTCCCCGTCTAGCTCCATGCAGCTCACTTTTCTCGCTCGACGCGGTCAGACTGGCATCAGGGATGGCATAAGACTCAAGTCCAAGGGGAAAATCTTTAAAAGAACGAGACATGTAATTGTATGTGCAAAGCTAGGAAGCTTTTCTTTAATGTAATTAATGTAATTTTGTCAATGTATTTCGTCCGTAACATTATCAATTCTCACGAATTTACTCGTTATAATGGTCGATTTCAAAGACAAGTGTAGACGGTCAATTCCATAGGTTACATGTCAAACTGCTTTGATTGTTTATTCATTTTGTACATGCAAAGTAGAAATGTCAACCATGATCATGTTAAAGTGCCATCCCTAATCTCTCCGAATGACCAAGTAATTACCTCGAGAGGTTAATGAGACATGTCCTAATGTTACCTCCGAATATGGTTGAACAACTTCGAATCGGTGATTATGAAACATCCAAGATAACTTGCTTCATGCAAATAATATGATTGCATCCCGTCTAAAAAGTTATAGTGTGTCTTAAACATATCACGCTGTTTTTATTTGTCAAGCTTATATTCAGTGTGTTAAGACTATTCTGTCTTAACAACACAAAATAATGTTGTGCCACGTTCGGTATTTATATTTGTAATTTTCTTACAATCAGCACGTCAGGTTTGGTGTTTGTGAATGTGTAGTGTGTGTGTGGGTGTGTGTGAGTATTAGTATTATGGATAAGTGGCTAGAAAATCAGATAATCGGATACTATACAGACTTCATGCTAAAAGTTATTTCACGAATATCTCATTCAAACAAAAATACAAATGTGCATAGTTGGATATGATAAATGGAATTACTTTTTTTCTTTTTTTTCTTGAGGCGGATTTTGGAATTGAATTAGAGTTATATGTTGGTCATTTTGTATTTAATCTGTGCTCATTCAGCCATGAAGTGATGAATATCTCTGATTTTCACACAAAATGTGCATAACAACTGGAAACATATTGTGGAAAACGAAATCTTCAAGCAAACATTGGTTATGAAATTATGAGCAGTTATTTAGGGGTATAGATTAGTTACTCATATGGATTTGTTTAAACGAATTTTAACGCTCTATTAAATAACAGCGCGTTCACTGAATTATTGAAAACACCCAGTGCAGCCCGTCACCTAGCACTAACACGCCTAGCAAAGCTAGGGCACAATGACGCGTACATGGTTCTTGAAGGGGGTGAATGACCAATTGGCGTAAACGCGCCAATATTATATTGATTATATTGATATTAATAAATCTTACTTAAGTGAGACGAAATCAGTCCTTATGTAACAAATGTGCAAGTGAATGATATTGCTTCCTCATGCACTCACGTACATTGCACACCCCTATTTCGTATTAATGGTTCATGCCGGCATTTTTCACAGATCGTACATGAAAAGAGTGCTAAATATCGTGCAAATCGACTAACAAATTTAAAATTGTTGACATTAATGAACTGCATTTATTGCTAAAAATGTATCCACATCCACGTAAGGTAAATTGATTGTCAATTAATATACTTTTTGGGGTAGTTGAGGAAAAAAAGCAGGAAATATCATACCTCGCACTCGAATTGTATCGTTTTCAGAAGAGGTTGGCTGCATTTTGTGTATAAACAAAATTAATACACCTTGATGAGTGTGCGTTATCAAGCCAAAATTTGATTTAATTTGTATTGAAAGCTTGATTTGATTTTAAAAATGACGGAGGTTATTTTTATCCAATAACAATAGAATTGTTACCAATGAAAAGGAAATCTCCTGTACTTTCCGTAGCCGGTGCTTCATTTTTGTTCAGCTATACTATTTATTGAATAAGAATAGAAGAAGTGAACACTTTGCAAATCCGGGCGACTAATTTCATGAATTTTGTGTGCGCTCATGGGCAATCATAAAAGATAATTTTTTATCCGCATTTTGACGGAACTTTTTTCTAATCCGATAAATGACAGTTTGTCAGAAGGCTGAGAATATGAAGTTCTATTTCCAGGTAGTGCTTCATTTTGTGTACGATATAATTAGCATGAGTAATAGCCGTCGAAAGAGTAGGCTTCGTATACTCGTGTACATTAACCTTGTCCACTTTTACAGGTTCGCGCTAGCTGAACGTAAAGTGACCCCAACAAATCGATATGTTTAAGTTTTATTTCGATTTGATTATTTGAGGGTTGGTTTTAAACAAGAAACCTGATCGTTCGGGGATTGTATTAATCAAAGGAACATTGTTACAGTATTTCTAGCACATATCCCAAAACTATTTAGGTCCTTGATATCAATACATCGCCGGCATTGTCATTGTTATTTATTATTTATTTTTTTTTATTTATTAAAAAAAATTGTGGCATTGCCCTTACAGCAAAAGTTGATTTTCAAAGGAGAAGTTTAAAACTAAAAGCTGATATACTTTTGTTTAGATATTACATTTTCAATTACTGGCATCGATTGTATCATTCAGCGATGCGTTAATAAATGAGTGTTCACCTGCACTGATGTTACAGAAATCACCGCCCCATCCAGGGTAGCAGTCACAGGAGAAACTATCCTGGCCATCGCTGCAGTTCCATGTTCACAGGGGTTGCTTGCACATTCATTGGTAACTAGGAAATACAATCGAATACATAATTCATATCATATGACTTGGTAAAATACTGCTAATTGATTGGCTCAACACAGTCACGTGATTGCCATACTATTTTGTTATATTACAAGGAAGAGCCGCGATATATCGATAGAGGAATTTTTTGCGTAGATCTATGGAAAACGATGAAAGCGATGCTATCGATTTAAAATAAATTCATTCCAAATGAGTGCGTAATGTGCGCTTGTGCGCTTGTTCTTGAATGGGGAAAATGCGCAGAGCGCGCAATTATTTGTAATACGCGCTGGCCCTTGTACAAAGTACGCATTTGTAATACGCGCTGGCCCTTGTACAAAGTACGCAGGGCCGACGAGAGAACACTCACAATTTGAGCAAGGTCAATTTGGGTTTATCAACATGATAACAAAATCAGTTCCTCAAAATAATCATCTTATATAACAAATAGTACATGATTCCTGTCAAAATATTCCATAATAGACATCTCAACATTTTTAATTTCTCTCGTGCGATTATATTGCACTCAGCCTGCGGCCTCGATGCAATATAATCGCTCTCGAAAAATGTATCATTGTCTATTCTGGTATATTCAACTCCAAACATGCACTATTTGTATAATATTACATGGAAGAGCCGCGATATATCGATGAAGGACATTTGTGTGTATTTCTATGGCAAACGATGCAAGCAATGGTATCGATTTAAACTACAATTTATTCCAAATGAGCAACGTCGCTTGCATCCCATGAGGGTGTAATTGAGAAATGAATTTTCACCTGTACTGATGTTGCAGATGTCCCCGCCCCATCCAGGATCGCAGTCACAGGAGAAACCGACCTGGCTATCGCTGCAGTTCCCATGTTCACAGGGGTTGCTTGCACATTCATTAGTAACTAGGAAATACAATCGAAGACATAAATCATATTATATGACTTGGTCTGATACCGCTCATTGATTGCCTCAACACAGTCACGTGATTACCTTACTTTAAAAAAAAACATATTACATGGAAGAGCCGCGATATATCGATAATGGAGATTTTTGTTTAGATATATGGCAAATGATGAAAGCGATGCTACCGATTTAAACTACAATTTATTCCAAATAAGCAACGTCGTTTGCATCCCATCAGGGTGTAATTGAGAAATGAGTTTTCACCTGTACTAATGTTGCAGATGTCCCCGCCCCATCCAGGATCACAGTCACAGGAGAAACTGTCCTGGCCAGCACTGCAGTTCCCATGTTCACAGGGGGTGCTTGCACATTCATTGGAAACTAGAAAATACAATCGAAGACATAATTCATATTATATGACTTGGTAAAAATACCACTCATTGATTGGCTCAACACAGTCACGTGAATACAATACTATTTTGTTATATAATATGATGACGTCATAATGAAGGTAAATTGAGCATTCCCATTGGTTGATTACCGATGCTTAATCCGGTATAATCAATGGTAAAGTTATAATACATATGTATTATAACTTTTTAGTATGTACAAACTGACCATAGAGAGCCAAACGAGCTGCGCAGGGATTGCCTTGGAGTGCGTAATGTGCTCTTGTGCGCTTGTTCTTGAATGGGGAAAATGCGCAGAGCGCGCAATTATTTCTAATACGCGCTGGCACTTAACACAGTACGCAGGGCCGACAATGGCTGGAGAGAACACTCACAATTTGAGCAAGGTCAATTTGGGTTTATCAACATGATAACCATATCAGTTCCTCAAAATAATCATATTATATAACAAATAGTACATGCTTCTTGTCGTTAAATATTCACAATAGACACCTCTACATTTTAATTTCTCTCGTGCGATTATATTAGAGGTTTTTCGCTGTGCTACGCGGCGGCTCTCACCGACGCAGGAACGATCTATTGGTACGTCGGCCGCGCTAAAACAACTCTGTTTTACAAGCCGTTTCGCTTATTTGATCAACGCGGCCGTAGACTCGGATGGTTGAACAGCTGGGCAGCACACTACACATGCACACTACACACTACACTCCACACACGTTGCGAGCGACGTTTGGACCTGATTGGCTGATTGGCTGTTTGCCGATCGAGCGGTCTCTCAGCGCGGCCGCACTATTGACCAAAGACGGTCGGTGATAACAGTTCAGGAACGGAGGGATCGCTGATACTACAGGAAATTGGTGATTTTTGCACACGACACGTAGTTTGTACGGCCGCGTTGTGCTTGCGAAACGCCCATATTGCACTCGGCCTGCGGCCTCGATGCAATATAATCGCTCTCGAGAAATTAAAAATGTATCGTTGTCTATTCTGGTATATTCAACTCCAAACCATGCACTATTTGTATAATATTACATGAAGAGCAGCGATATATCGATGAAGGAGATTTTTTTGTTTAGATTATGGCAAACGATGAAAGCGATGCTATCGATTTAAACTACAATTTATTCCAAATGAGCAACGTCGTTTGCATCCCATGAGGGTGTAATTGAGAAATGAGTTTTCACCTGTACTGATGTTGCAGATGTCCCCGCCCCATCCAGGATCGCAGTCACAGGAGAAACTGTCCTGGCCATCACTACAGTTCCCGTGTACACAGGGGGTGCTTGCACATTCATTGGTAACTAGGAAATACAATCGAAGACATAATTCATATTATATGACTTGGTAAAATCACCACTCATTGATTGGCCGCCGCACAACACAATCACGTGATTGCCATAACATTTTGTTATATTGCACGGAAGAGCCGCGATATATCATCGTTTCCATCCTATGAGGTAACTGTAATTGAGAAATTAGTGTTTACCTGTACTGATGTTGCAGATGTCCCCGCCCCATCCAGGATCGCAGACACAAGAGAAACCGTCTTGACGCCGCGGTACAGTTCCCGTGTACACAGGGGTTGCTTGCGCATTCACCGATGTCTAGGATGGTTGACAATAAAATTAAATAACTTTATTCACGTGATTGACATACTATTTTGTTATATTACATGGAAGAGCCGCGATATATCGATGAAGGAAATGTTTGTTTATATCTAGTGCAAACGATGAAAGCGATGGTATCAATTTAAAATACAATTTATTCAAAATGAGCAACGTCGTTTGCATCCCATGAGGGTGTAATTGAGAAATGAGATTTCACCTGTACTGATGTTGCAGATGTCTCCGCCCCATCCAGGATCGCAGTCACAGGATAAACCGTCCTGGCCATCGCTGCAGTTCCCGTGTACACAGGGGGTGCTTGCACATTCATTAGTAACTAAGAAATACAATCGAAGACATAATTCATATTATACGACTTGGTAAAATACCACTCATTGATTGGCTCAACCACGGGCGTAGACATGACATTGATACCCATTCAAGTGGGGGGGGGGGGGGGGGGGGGGGGATGAGCTATTCATTCATCGGATTACATCCCCCCCAGTTGAATAGGTATTACGTAACTCGCTACGCCCGTGGGCTCAACACAGTCACGTGATTGCCATACTATTTTGTAATACATGGAAGAGCCGTGATATATCGATGAAGGAAATGTTTGTTTATATCTAGTGCAAACGATGAAAGCGATGGTATCAATTTAAAATACAATTTATTCAAAATGAGCAACGTCGTTTGCATCCCATGAGGGTGTAATTGAGAAATGAGATTTCACCTGTACTGATGTTGCAGATGTCTCCGCCCCATCCAGGATCGCAGTCACAGGAGAAACCGTCCTGGCCATCGCTGCAGTTCCCGTGTACACAGGGGGTGCTTGCACATTCATTGGTAACTAGGACATACAATCGAAGACATAATTCATATTATAAGACTTGGTAAAATACCAGTCATTGATTGGCTCAACACAATCACGTGATTGCCATACCATTTTGTTATATTGCACGGAAGAGCTGAGATATATCGTCGTTTGCATCCTGTGAGGTTGGAATTGAGAAATGAGTTTTCACCTGTACTGATGTTGCAGATGTCTCCGCCCCATCCAGGATCGCAGACACAAGAGAAACCGTCTTGACGCGCGGTACAGTTCCCGTGTACACAGGGGTTGCTTGCGCATTCATCGATGTCTAGGATGGTTGACAAAAAAATAAAATAACTTGTATCACTCAGTATATGTTTTTATTGCTTCATGACGATTTCGATACATGATACTACAATTTACGTTTTGATACGTTCGTTTATGTTTAGTTATTTGCATTCTGGAGGGTTAGATGCCTCAGGAAATATGACCATTTCGGAAAAGGCAACTATAAATTGAGAGTACACAATGACAGCTTGATGCAAATAAATAATTACCAAATAGCAATCAATAAATGCATGTAGATTTGTATTGCAATTCGGCAGAATGTCAACTGTCACATGTAAAATGTATTTTGGTTAATTTTGCTTCACATGATAAAAGTATATTTGATCCCCCCCCCCCCCCCCCCCCCCCATTGTCCGACCAAACCATACACATGGGAGGTCAGTAAAACCTTGCATACTTCTGTGTATATATTTAACATCCTTAGGATTACAAATTGAATTTATATCAGGAATAAACCTAAAAGGGATCTGGTAACATCGTCAAACTCGAACAAAAACTTTCAAAGAACTTTAGCGGTATTACATGCTTTATCGTATTCGTATCTCTCAAATAGGCATGAAACCCGTTTCGGTTTTCAAAATTGTTGTTTTGTCATTAAGATATTTATAATGAAAATATGTGAATTAAAAGGTCTTCACAGGAACGCTTTCACTGCGTACACAGTTATTAGAATGAGTAATCAATTATCACTTCGCATTTTCGCTCATCATAATTACTCGACTATGTATTATCGATTTATCATGACATTAACATTACTCGGTGTACATATCGGATCACATAAATACAAATTCTATCAACCCTCCGTACAATTGTGCACACGTCACTCAACAAAGTTACCAGATCCCTAGTCCGAAAAATCAGCCAATGTTTCGAGGGTTCTTTCACGATTTGTAACTTCTTACCCGTTCTCTACATAGTCTGAACTCTTCGCTATTCGCTTGTGTGACGAAGCAACTGGCCTCGACTACCATTGCGCTAGCGCTATCTAGCGAACACTTACAATGCCCTGTGATCAAGGATGTCGCACACGCGGTCACTTTAACTGGCCTTGCACTCGGCCTACAAGGATTTATGACATCAAGGCGGTAAGTTCCCGATATCTTACTCATTAATTGTTTTTTCGTATAGTTAAGAAAAAAATATTCCTCATGTAATGTGTATTACGTAGTGCATACTGCTACAAGAGCGTGCTAACCATGCACAATATCAACAAAAACATCAAGGAAAACATATTACATAGCCCTTAATTCAAACCTAAACGGTTGATTCCCCCATGACAACGACATGTTGTGTAGCTCACCAAATTATCCTTGCATTTGACATTCTTACAAGGGTTATGTCTCAAACTGAAACGAGTAGTACACATGGGGTGCTGTACAAAGAGTTTCAATCAAATGTTAGGTTGCAATTAATTGTATAGACATAACATAATAATATGCATTACCTCTGGAACCAATCGGATTTGCGCATTTAGTCACATGTGCTGACTTGCACATAAGTGCAACTTGACAATCGATTGTGACTCTTTTTACAACACACCTTGCGACAGTACCAGTTCGTCTATGTTACTGAATAGCATTGTAAGTTAAATACATGCATCCATACCTTCACCGCAGTCTGTACCATTGAACCCCGGTGGACAGTGACACGTGTAGCTCACCATAGTCTCCTCGCACCAGCCGTTCTTACAAGGGTTGCTGTCGCAATCTGGCGAGGACAAGAGCAATCATTTAATGGTCTAAGTTACTTTTTAAGGTTTCGAATCATCTATTTTCCTTTCTTATCAGTAATAATTAGAAGTATTATAGTACCCATATATAGCCACCACAAGTATGTGAGGCAACATTCGATCTGAAGAGTTAGACTGCAAAATAATATTCGTAACTTTTGACAGTTATTGATATTTGCAAACGAACCTGCTAAAAAGAAAATGACAACAATTAGATATGCGATTTGTTTCATCACATATTTAAGAATATACCAATCATAATGTTATATAATTCTAACTTACACTTTTGTCTCTGTTAACATTTGTTGTCAAATTCGAAAGGAGTCACTGTGACAATATATATTCATCGTAGGATGCATTCGCGGCATCCGGATTTTTACGTCCAGTGTATGGTTTAATACAGTCCCTAAAGGGATCTAATAACTTTGTTGGCAAGTGCAAAAGTGATGAGTGATTTAATAAAATGTGTATCGGAGTGATCTGATTGTCCACAAAGTAATGTGTGAACATGTCATGTTAGTTGGATGTTTTTCGGCTGAGATATGAGCAAAAATGCAAAGTGATACCACTAACTCATTGTTTTTACTTTGTACACGGCGTGAAATTATCCAATAGACAATTTATATCTGAACACTTCAATCGTAAATATCTTTTGAACGAAATGGAAATTCGAAAAACCTAAACCTGTCCCGTGCTTTTGCTGTTAACAAGTAAGTTTTGAGGATTCGGACAATGTTACTAAGTCCTTACGTGGGTATTTATTTTTTAAAGAAAAATTAGGCGTAAAGTTTTTGTTGGGTTTTGAATCCATGCGAGAGTAAACTAAGTAAGGAAATCATCTGAATAAGCATTACTTTTCTCCCAATGGCTCGCATTCTTGTGAAAGTATTATTTTAAAAATAATTGTGTCCTCGTCGCGAGGATAGGCGACACTCAGGTGATACATGGTACGGTTTTGGCCGATCGACGCATTGAAACATGCCGTGAGCCGGCGGAATCGACCGGCCTAGTTCGGTTAGGTAAGGGCTGAAAGGCAGTGTTCCCCTCGCTGCCCCATAATGTTTATTTTATCTTGTTTTTTTGTTCGACTTTGACTAATATTTACACCGAATCAGGCAACTATAAATCTTTCATCTGACATTTAAATATAATGTGTTCGTGTATTGTTGTACAGCATATTTTTTTGCAAAGTTACATACGTCGATCAGTACCCAAGCATATCTTTCTGGCGATGATAAGGCGTGGGCAAATGAATCACGATCAATGTCGTATTTTCATAAACCTACCAGGAACTCGGCACATTCTGAAGCCGATCGGGATGCCAAATCGACTGGGACGTCTGTCACATTCGAAAGGATTCTTCGTCTTGGTCGTGATGAGCTTTGGAATCGTTCGCGCTATCGAGCCGTTCTCACGTAGGATTATCCTGCACGGTCGCATGGGTAGAGTGTAGTTCAGACCGTAACCATCCTTGCAGCATGTGTCCACCAAACCGTCGCTGCTGATAGCTCCATGAACTATATATGAAGTCAAGATTGGAATTGAATATGATTTCCCAATTATAAAAACCAAATACTTTTAGGAACTATTACAGCTCGTCTTGTATTATGAGCGGTGCAGTCGAGACTAAAAACATTTTCCTACGAAATTTGTATTATACAGAAATATGTCCAAAGATCACATGTATAATTTGTAAACTGTGTCACGTATATTCCGTGACAAATTTCTCCTGATTTTACTCATTTATTATATAAATCGGTCAATGATTATATGTTGTGCATGTAATTATCATAATGTTGAATTATTTGCCAATGTTCGACAGCCAGAAAGTTCACTTAGTAATGTGTAGCTTTACTAATCATCACATCGTAGAGACTAACGATTAAATAAGAACAAAATATTTTTGTACGAACACAATTTCGGAATAAGTGAAATTCTGAGTACACAACTTAAACATGGCGAAATGCTTGAATTTATGTCTCAGTTGGCGGTTGTTGATGGAAACAGTCGTATGGTTTATGAATCTTATTTTGTAATTCGATTTCGTTAAAATGCGAATTGGATGTTTTCTCAGATGTTTTTTTGTTGAACGTGGTCGTTGATCATGATTATTTCTGTTAGATATAATTTATGTTGTATGTAATGCTTAATGATTTTGGTATTGTTATTTGTTTGAAATCCTATTTGCACATTGTGTTCTTTTTGGGGGGCCCCTTGGTAGACAAAGTGTTTTAAAGGTGCACCTGTAAAGTGTCAGATATTGCACAAAATTACATTTGAGACTTCAATCCTATACCCAAATCATTTTAAGATATGTCCGAATGATGTGTGAAAGTTTCATTGAAAAAGAACACTGCTTTCCTGGTTAAAAAAGCAACAATGTGCGTCAGATTTTGCAACGAATTACTGTATAACGTGTGTGAGGTTTATGACCGTTCATTAACGCTCTTGAGCTGAATGATTATCAATGATAGATATCGTCATACTAAAGGGGCATTAAACAAAATCTAACCCTATTTTATTATTCTCTTACCATAAGCCAAACAACACGGTAGAAGAGAACTGTGGAAGCTCCAAGTAATATTCGTGACGTTAGACACTTTACTGGTTTCACTATAACACAGAGGGCAACCCTGTCGACATAGATTATAAAAAAATCAATAAATAGTTAACCAGTTTCAGGATGTAATAACTTTTAATAATAGTAATAAATGTCAATATTATATAGCGCTATATTTCAGTTTGTCTTAAAGCGCTCGGAACATTATTTCCGAGTGCATTATTTAAGCGCAGTCGAGTAGGCCTGTGTATTTATAGTAGCTGCGCTATATAAATGAACATATTATTATTATTAATACTATTGAGACTAACTGAAATATAGCGGTATATAAATTGACATTTATTATTATTATTAATAGTTGTTCCATCCTGGATCTGGTTAATTATTAATAATAATACCAAATGTCAATTTTATATAGCGCTATATTTCCGTTATTTTCAGTCTTAAAGGGATCTAATAACTTTGTTGAATTGTGCAAAAAGTGATGAGTGGTTTTTTCAATGTACATTGTTGTTATCTGATATGTCCACTGGGTGTTGTGTGAAAATGTCAAGTTAATTGGATGTTTTTGGCTGAGATATGAGCAACGATGTAAAGTGATATCCACTAACTCATTGTATTTACTTTGTACACGGCATGAAATTATCCCGTAGACAATTTCATATCTGAACGCTTCAATCACAAATATCTTTTGAACGAAATGGACATTTTGAAAAACCGAAACCTGTCCCGTGTGTTTATGGTTAATATGAATATGATAAGGTATGAGAGAACCCGTAGAGTTCCAAGTAAGTTTTGAGGATTTGGACAATGTTACTTTTAAAGTTCCTTTAAAGCGCTCGGAACAGTATTACCGTGGCTTATTGCAGCCTTATTCATGCACTCTACTCAAGTATATCCATGAGTAAATTCCAGCGGAGTATCCGTTTACTACACCTGGGTTGAGAGTAGGCAATGTGTATAAAGTGTCTTGCTGAAGGGTACCACGTACCGCGGCTGGGATTTTTTTTTAAGACGAAGGCCCAAACCACTATGACACGTACTCTCACTATTGACACCAATCTTAAAGTTCTACGAACTCACCGATATAAAGTCCTAGGTATTCCATATATAGGACGAGGAAGAGGGCGAAGTGCCAGCTGACATCCATCTAGGTATAATAAAATGAATAATGAGAATCAGTATTCTCAAACCACCTTGATGTTGACCAAACTGTTTGCTTATATCATGTATATTAAATGGATAGTTGAGTTCCGGTCAAACTTAATTGTAGTAACCAAAACCTGCACCATTACAGTACAAACTAGTAGTTAAACACCACCATGATTGAAATGTATACACAATTACAAACGACTAAGTAAAAACTCGGTAATCATTCAAAAAGAGCCGTTACAACTCAAGAGGGTGCTCTCTAAAAGCTCATCGGTTTCAACCATTTGTCAAACAACATTGTGCATGTGATGTTTTGTTGAAATAATGATATAGATATCATCAACATCTCTTTAAAAAACATTGTATGTATTTTTTTGTAAAAGTCAACATATCGCCTGGCCAAACGCTATATAAACACAATATTTTGAAATCAAATTGTATAACTTTGAGAGGATTCAACAGGGAATGTTTCTCATTTCACATGTTTTATTCAATTATCTTTCAAATGGAATTCAAACCAAACAATTTCGTGTCAAGGGGCCTTTTTGAGAAGTACCAATACTCAAGTGTACCTTTAAGCGATCTTCCTTTTCGATGCACGTATTTATTCGTATAGGGAATCATTTCCAATTTCCTCATCGATTGACATTTTTTGGTAGCCATCAGCAAATTCAATAAACATAAAAGAGCTTGTTGGATACACACAATAAACAAATGGGTCGATGTTTACACATCTTGGGCTCACCATTGACAACGGCAGCTCATTTTAAGGCGAAACTTTGCACCAAACAGTAACGAGCAAAGTTGCACCTTTTATCATTACATGTAAAGTGTACAAGTGTTACAATTTCTTAAAATATCTTGGCGCATAAAGATCCCAACTCTATTTTGTAATACGCTTCTATACTTGACTGTGTTAAATAGTGATTTCCCATAGAGAACATGGTCATGTATTATACATTGTATAATACAGGTACATATTCTAGTGGGATATTATACAGTTGTTAACTGGTGGTGGAGGGAATATCACGGAATGTTCCATCCGAAGGATTTTAAATGCTATTGAGGGAAGATTATAAGTCCCGAGACGAAGTCGAGGGACTTATTTTCTTCACGAAATAGCATTTTAAATCCCGAGGGAACATTCTGTGATTTTCCCCGACAAAAAAGTTAACAACTGTTATATCATCTGGCTAAATCTGCGGCTAATATAAATTCATGCATATGAAAATGAAATCACTCAAAAACAACATACGGTACGTGTAGATTATTCGTGTACCTTTGGTTCTCATTGTGACGTCATGCAATGCAATGTATTTTGCAGCGCGCGCCAGAGGGGTGTCATGGTCATAACTCTCTGGCCATGGTGTCATACCAAATTGACACCCCAGTCATGTGACCGTGTTTAGCCAATCAACGACGCGTATTTTACTAAGTCAGATGATATAATAGTTTACTTGTTTGTGTTTGTCAATTTAATTCAAAACTAGGAGTAAAATAAACATTTGATTGAATAATAAGGATGATCTATAAACATGATAAAACATTTCGTCTATCTAGATGATTTACTGTCATGGTTACCCCAAAATCAACATACATCAACAAAATTAAGTAGCTGCAAAGACGCTTAAAGGGATAGTTGAGTATTGGTCACACTTAACTTTAGTAACCAAAACCTGCACCATTACGGTACAACATAATAGTTATAGCTTCACCATGCTCGAAAAGTATACATAATTACAAACGACTAAGTAAAACCCCTGTTATCATTTTAAAAAGAGCCGTTACAACTTTCTCAAGAGGGCGCTATTTAAAAAAAAATCATTGGTTCTAGCCTTTTTTCATACAAAATTGTGCATTTAATGTTCGTTACAATAATGATTTAATAGAGATATCATCAACGACTTTTTAAAAACCTATTGAGCATTATTTTTATTTTTTATTTTAAAAGTCTAAATATCGCCCGGTGATTGCCGGTGAAGAACATTTTGAATACAAATATATTTTGGATATTTCAGCCGTTTCTGCACCGATTTTGATCAAATAAAGTTTATTCTGTCATTAAAATTGTATGTTCTTTCGAATTTGACACTCAGTTTTTCATTATCTCACAAATAATTATATGGGGGGCACTTCGGGAAATACCAATACTCAATACGACCTTTAATTCTATAGTCTTTGGTCGCTGCCAATACTGTGCGTGTATATCATCAATAGACTTACACTTCCCCATTCACTCATAACGGTGCCAGTAATAGCATATTTTCAATACGTCTCAAAAGAATGATTGCAAATATGCTTAAGAATATAAAAATATATGAAAAACACATTTATTTTCATCAATCGAAGCACAATATTCTTGAAGACAAATATTTTCCCCAAATGCAAACTTGTCGTTGTTTGACTTCGCATACATTATTGTGAACAGATTTATATTGTTTCGTAAAATGCGATGAACAGCCGCGACAAGCCGATGTTAATATCAGTTGAATTTTTGACCGTCTCAATCTTAGGCTTGATAAAAAGTCACCAAATAATTGTGGCATTGAACACAAAATAATATACATGGTAGATGCCGCAACGGCGAGTGGCAATTTAGAATGAGGCACAGCCCCCCCCCCCCCCCCCCCCCACCTTCCTTATCCTCCCTTGCATCTTTACTTAAAAGTGTCTTTTTTATGTTCTTAACTGTCAAAGTTTGAATTTTTAAATAAGCTGCCGACGATAATAGTTGTAAGGAGCGCCCTGGGATAGGGAAGGATGGAGCGTGTCTGCGTCAGTTTAAACAGATAAGCAAGCAATGATAAAAAATAGATTCGTTTCAGTGGGGTGTAGCAGGACCACCATCACCCCTGGCTTGGTCAATGTGCGCCCTGGCTCACCCAGAACTCTCCGATTCCATGGACTTGTTCTTTTAAATATAATTTAAAGTGGATGATCAATCAGACGTTTCGTCTATATTTCTTGTTTTTGTTTCGCCATGGTTACAACAAAATCAACAAACATCAACAAAATTTGTAAAAATAAGTTGTCGCCAATACCGTGCGTGTCTATCAGAGATTTGTTCCCTTTGAATATGGCACGTGGATACCGGAAACAAATTTAAATCGTCTCTCAAGTCCACTATGGAAGCATCGTGATTCTTGACTTAACTCTATGTATGGGAATTGCAAAATCTATTCGCGATCCAGAAGGACTTCCCCAAAACACTTTGTTTTTAAATCAATAAGTGATACGTTGACGTTAGTCCATTTTAACAAATTAGCTCCCGCTCTGTAATGCCCTTGTTCACGTTGTTTAATGATCATGAAGTCAAACGTCTATCAAACTACATTTAAAGCTTGTGTTGTTTGTGTTGTTCGTGGAATAAATACACATTTGAAAGTGATTTATGTTATAAATGCAATCATTATTTCGGAAAGCATTTGTATGTACATTTGAAGGGGTTAAAGTGATACCTGTAAAGTGTCAGATATTGCACAAAATGACATTTGAGACTTCAACCCTATATCAATATCATTGTAAAATACAATTGAAAGATTTGTGAATGTTTGAAAGAAAACGAACACTGTTTACCTAGTGAAAAAACAGAATATTGAGTTCATATTTTATCACCGAATACTGATGGTCTGCCATACATTTGTCGCAGTAATAATCATCCGTTTGAGATATTCGCACCCGTGTATGTTTACAGACGTAGTACAGAATTCATGGAATTTGTGCTAGCTCGGCTCAAAGTTCAATCTCCGGAATGTTTCCCACGCGTGCTGCATCCGGACGTGTTAAGCTAGGACAATTGTACTTTTTATCAAAAGCGTTGATCAACGTTTTTCAAATAAAAGATTTCAATGATAATTATCTTCATACTAAAGGGACATTTGAAAAAATCAAACCCTATTTTATTCTTCTTTTACCATAAGCTAAACAACACGGTAGAAGAGAAACGAGGAAGCTCCAAGTAATTTTCGTGGAGTTAGACACTTTACAGGCATGACTTTAAGTACAAATAAACGATACATTTTTGTTTACCTATTTAAGATAATTGCGATTAAACCGGATGCCAAACAAAAAAGAAGAAAAAAAGTGGGAAATAATTTAAATCTTGCTTTAAATGGTAAACTTGTTTATGCAATGTACATATCCAGTTGATTCGGAAGACAATAATATAGTTCGTGTTTTTATCATAATTTGTTCACTCACTTAATTTAACAATTATAAACATTGCGTTTATCAGTGTTTTGATATACTCTTTATTTTATTTCTACATTAAAACAAATCCGTATGCCCACTTACCCTTTCCTTGCTCATCATTTCAACCGGCCGTTCTATCGCCTTTCAATCTTCCATTCAAAGTGTCACAAATTCGCGAAAAATCTGAAATCAAGTTTGACGTCGAATCCGATGTTAAGTGTTTACATTGGGTACTATCAGTAGAGATAATGTACGCGGTCGATATCTTATGCCGTACAATAAGCCTTTGCTCTGTTTTTTTCTTCTCGAGATCACTCTTAGAAACACAACATAATCATGTTCGTTCAGCAGTGGATGCCGATCGACTGAATACAGGAGATCAATTCACACTAGCAAGCTTGTCCACGTTTGCATCCCATCGATTTATGAATTACTGGATAGATCAAGGTCTTCTAGACGTGGGGTAATTCACTACCATTTTAGTACGTGTTCTCACTACATACCACACTTCCGAATGTAACATTGAACTACTTTGACTTTCTGTCGTTGTGTAGCAAAGGAAACTGTCATAATCACCAACTAGAAGTAAACATAACCTTTTGAAAAACGAGTCGATAAAGGTATTCGTCATGGATGCCAGGCCGAGTTTTCGTGGTTTTAGAACTAGGCCTATACTTATGTGAAACATAATCTAGCAATCTACATCCGTGGTGGGGCTTCGCCTGTTGCCTTTATGGGATTCGTGACGTTTAGACGGTGTAATAATTTGGGATTATATTTTACAATTAATACGGTATGAAGCACAGTAACATGAAAGTAAAAACCTTCTGAATACAGAATACGTGTGGCCCGCTATACAGGGTGGCCCAAAACAAACGGAACGGGGCACTTCCCAAAATATAATACCACAATGTTTATGTCTATCGGATAGGGTGTCCTTTCCAATGAAAAACGATACCAAGAACAGTAATGTTGGTCAGGTCGTTTTTGTTTAAGGACGCAGTGAGTGAGACCATGTCAGGTGCCGATTTATGTCGATTTCGACCTCGTCAATGCCAGTTTAACCGCACTCCTTGCCCGTAATACCATTCAGCGACCATGCCCATTCTCTCGGCACACGGCTGAGTGCACACTCACAATAGTGCGCGATGCTCAACGCTATGAACGGCGGTTCGTGCGATTCATCAAGCGCTGGCTCAATACAAATTGACAAAAAAGAGAACCTGACATGGTGTCACTCACAGCGCCCTAAAACAAAAACTGCACGACCAAATTGACTGTTCTTGGTATCGTTGTTCATTTGAAAAGACACTCTTTCCGATGGACATAATACATGTATTACTATATTTTGGGAAGTGCCCCGTTCCGTTTGTTTGGGCCACCCTGTATTTCGTATCTCCCCCTCCCCCCAATAAAAACAACAAAAATAGATATAAAAGAATTAATACAGTTGAATAAATTACGTATACAAAATAAATCGGCCTTTGCTACGCCATTGCCTGGTTGGCGCGACAACGTTAGTTGTTTTGTTTTGGAGTGATTTTTTAACCAAATAAGTTGACATTTTTAAAAAGCCTTACTTGAAACATTTTGGTTTAAAGCCAAACGACAGTACTGCATGTGAAACGCCCGACACACACAAAAAGAAAAATACGCTTTCATCACCTATCACGTGATGTTAAAGGACTTCTAAATTAGAGGGTTTAGAACGCTGTTCCCATGTATTATTACATGTAAATCACGAATCCAGCATTCAATTTTAATAATTTTATCTCACTATGGTCAAAAAATGAAAAATAAAGACATTTTGAGACCTCTCCTTGAAACGTGCGAGCTGATTGGCTGATTGGGCTGTGACGTGTGAAGAGTAAGTTGCACCGACGTTTGTACACAGAATGACTGATTTGACTCCTCATTTCAACAGCCAATTTCATAAAGGAAGACAATGTATATATATCTTATTCGGAATAAGTATTCTTATCAATACATTTTCTACATACTCGATGAAATGATTTGACACAAAATGTCCAGATTTCGTGAGTTTGGTAACTTTTCCATGAACGAAGTTCTGATCTTATCTGGGATTGCATTGCGTGCTTTGTCAATGCAAACGACGCGTCGCGACGTTACGCTGCTGATACATAGCTACCCGCACGTAGCATATCCGTGCATTGTGCATGACTGTGACATTGTATGACTATCGCACGCATTTCCTACAATAACGCGCCCTCGCGGTTTCCTTGTTTGGAGAGAGGAGTAAAGGAAGAGGAGGTGAAAGAAACATGATTCTATCGTGGGAATAACAATCTACCCATTATGATTTCATTCTTACTTTTCACATGTCACAGGTCACATGACTACGAGGTCGTTGCAGCGTACATTTTTGGGAGGCGGGGCTTGGGACTGTGTAAACCAGTGAAATTACATTTTTCAAATAAGGATACAATGTTACAGAATCCATTTACAAATGTTTGATGCATATCAATTTGCTACTTATGATCCATTTCTTCGAAGTACGTCCTGAAATTTTCTAATTTAGTCATCTTTTATAAAGAATTTGACAAAAACTGCTTTGAAATTGGATTTCTTCTGAATTTTCTGCATTTAACGATACTAAATTTCGGATTCCACCACACAAGCCCTTTAAAAAAATATTTATTCAACATATTTATCAATTAGTTTGGCCAATATCTTTAAATATTTCTCTCTTCTATTTGCTTGATAGCGTTCGAAAATTTGAATAGGCTATCTGACTTTTTGTGAACAGTTTTGTTTTGGGGATAATATTCATAGTAATGTTTTTTTACTTGATTTTTCCGAAGCGAGTGTTTCAGTGACTCAATTTAAATGCTGGTCCTTTGCCATGTTTTTTTTCTCCATATTATGCTGGTATAAAAACTGGGAAAGATAAACGATCTTATGTAATTGAATCAAAGTGGATTTAGTGCCTTTTGAAAAATACGAATCTCCCATCGGGAGAGTTTATCATTTGTAAATCAAACAAGAACATCGCACTGGTAAAGGATTATTAGTGTACATCCCATTAATTATTTCAAGTTCATATGACTATTGTATACAAATATACTTGAGTATTGGTTCTTCCCAAAGTAAATTTTTCATGATTTGGTTGGTTTTAAATCACTTTTAAGTACATTCAATCAAATCTTTAAAATGAAAATAATTTCCTTCCAAATGATCGCGTAGTTGTGGAATCATACCAAAATATATGTTTATTTGTCTCAAGGCAGGCTTTGTTCTGCTAAAATTAAATACAACTATAACTATAACAATCCTACATATTTTCAAAAATGTACCAAAGGGCATTTATCTTTTTTCTCTCGATGGAAATGGTTCAAACGTCCAGGTATGTTTAAGGTGCCCTCTTATGTTAATGTTTAATTTTGTTAATTGAAAACAGCCCATAGACGTTTATATATATATATTTTCCTCGATAGAAGCATAATCTTATTCTAACTATTAGTTTTTAATGATATCTTTTGGACTTAAGATACTAAAATTCAATTTGACCTATTCTCAACTATCCCTGTAACCATACTTAATATGTTAACGTTCGTAATTACACGTTGTAAAATAAAAGAAACCTACAACTGTACGGTGAACGATTTTCTGAAACAACAATCTAACAACTTGGCCAATAACATATCGCACTTGTGTTCATTAGGTGTGAAAGTTTGTTTGTTTGTTCGTGTGTAGGATTGATTTGTGTGTGTGTTTGTGTGTGCGCGCGTGTGTGTGAGTGTGTGGGCGTGTATATGTCTGTGAGTCTGTAACACTGATATGAAACTGCATTACATGATAATTGTCAGGCCGGAATCCTTCCGGGGTCCTTCATCAGCAGCGATCATAGATGGCTTTACAACTTTGCTTCGTCAGATCATAATTAGTAGCTGAAATTCCTATGTCAGCACTAATTATTCGATGCACTCATTTTCTCAAATCCAACACAAATGACATGAACTGAGACAATTTGTTTTCTAATAGTGGATAGATTACGTTTATTGCACAGCAAACCACACACCATTAACTGTCTACGACAAACATGAACATATGCGCATAATTATTTGATTTAATGACATGTTTGAAACGCTTATGTAACGTGTACCGTAAGTAATGTCACCCCTATGCAATACTTGCCATAATATGAACATTTAATGTTTTTTAAAAGTGCAATAGTAGTTGAGGCTCCCAATAGTCTAAGCTCTGTCTAAGTTGTCATCCTCTTCGCATCTTTGCGATGACTCGACCTGTAACGCTCCCCTTACATACATACTATAATTTATGTAGATTGTAAAGGTGTGACACTTTTGATTTTCTCCCCAAAGCAGGACAAGCCCTTGTGGCTCTACCCGTACAAACTTAAAATTGAACAGTTGTATAGAGAATTAAAGTTTAAAGGGATCCATGCCCTGAAGTTCATAATTTATGCTACCTTTAGGTCATATAGATATTACTATAATGGAAATAATACATGCTTTTAAGAAAAACTTACAGCTGTGTTGACTGACCACTGGAGGATGTTTTTCTAACGGTATTGCATACAACCTCATCTGAACTTGCACTAACAAAAGCGAGTTACGTTACCACCGACATAGCAGCAAATTCAACACTAGGGCTTACCTTATAATCTTTGGTTAGTGCATGCTCAGATAACGATTAATGCGGTACCGTTGGAAAACATGGCAACCTCCATTGGCCAGTCCAAATATATATGTATCTTATGGGTCTCAAAAACTGTTCTGAATTGAATATTATCATGTTACCAAAAATATACGACAAGCAGAAACCGAAATTGTGCACTTTTCAGGAACCGTGAGGGAAAAGGGCTTGGCAGTTTGGCTCCCCTTTCCTTTTGATGGTGAAATGGAAAGCCCCGGGGGTGACAATACTCCTGGCACTTAGTATATATTAAGATTTTTTACCAAATAATTGGGGGGGGGGGGGGGGGGTTAATGAGTTTCATAACCCTATTGAGCCCAGATGATACACCGCGCCCCCTTCCCAATACCCGGTTGTCACTTGTAAGGTTTATTATATCTTAATGTTTTACTTAAGTCTTACAAAGTTAAATACAAACACTTATGTATGCATCAAGTTGTACCATAGTAAAATTATAGTTTTGGATTTCTTAGGGTAAACTAATTATATAGGTTGTAACATTTTTCAGAATGATCATTGATGACATCAACTTCAACAATGAATTATTTTTTGTTTTGGCTGTTAATGGAAATTGCGCCTAAAACATGAAACTAAACATGAAGACAACATATTCACAATTCTAAGATCTCGCAGAAAATTGCAGTAAATTGTACAGTTCGAAGCGGCCACCCAATAGTAGCATGTCTATAAAGTTTTCGAGTTGATGACATATTATATTGGCATCAAACTCATATTTGACTTAAATTGGTGATGTTGTATTCCTTGCCATAAATATGCATGAGCAAAACAAAACTATAGTATACGAGTATAATATAGAAGTCAACGTAATTATTTTGCTCTTAATATAAGTTGTTATCCATTGTGTTGATAGCATGGCTTTAGCAGCTTTAGCAACTTTAGCAACATGACTTTATGCGACAAAGTATGCTGATAACAATTATTGTTACGCCATATATAAGAACGGTGTTGTGTTTGTTTTACACTGTGTAAAATGCTTTTATCACATTCTGAATTTAATAGAATTGTTGTTCTTCATTATTTGGCATGTGTGGTAGTACAACATTATGAAGTACACAGGTATTACAAAGAGCGAATAAAAAGTTACAATATACTAAAGCATAAATCTATGAATCAAAGGACATTCAACTATATACTTAAAAACAGTGAATGATTACAAGCTATAATATTGCTTTAAACGACACAAACAATAAAGGGAATGTCCACCTTTTACAAATCATCTGAACAGTTTCCAGTAGACGGATGAGGATGAATGTAACACCCACATAAAATTTCATATCGAACAACCCTGTAATTTGGATTCTACGAAATATAAAAAACGTGTATAAATCATTCCTAAGCTTCATCGTGCTATATATCGGAAATAAATGTGTTTAATTGATTTAGCATAATATTACAAAATATTGTAGTTATTCTTGTAAATGTATTGTATAGACGTCATTTTCTAAAAAGTACGCCACGAAAAAGGTCTCGAAAAAAGTATTCGCTTACGCCGTTGTTCGATCACGATCTATGCGCGATTCATGCACAGCCACGATGGACTCGCCGCAATTTCGACAGCTATCTTGAGCGAACTTTTGCACACGCGAAGACTCGTAATGCAATATAAACGACGGTTCGTCGCTTGTTTTTTTTGTTTAGGTCTATGACTCCACGAAAAAGAGATGTCAAGCCCTATTTTTTCAGGCAAGCTGTTAACTCACATTTTCTTTCATATAAGACAACCTCGAAACTTTTGAAATTTGGCTTGCAAAAGGCGGACACTCCCTTTAACCAACAAGACAACTAAGGACCATAAGCAAAATGACAAAAGTATGAATTGTAAAACATTTTCCATAATGTATATCAACGGTAAGCGTGGGTTTTGACTTGCTAATCTACTATGATATACAGTTCTGGTAAAACCGAATTGTAGTACTTAAAACTTGCAAAATACATGCACAAACTAAGCGTCATCATGAACTTATACAAATAAGCCCTCCTTTCCGGTACTCGCTCCGCTCCTCACAAGGCACCCTACTGAACCATCCAACTGTCAAGATGCTCCCTTCACTTGGGGATAAAGCCTTTGCTTCCGCAGCACGCAATCTGTGGAATAAACTACCTCTGACCCTCCGCAACTAAGCTTTATTCAATATGTTTGAACATTTTATATGGAAAATGCACTATATATATGCATTATTATTATTATTAAAATAATATAATGGACACGGCTAAGTGAGAATGCTGCTTCCATTCCAAAGGCAGCCGTTCACACAAAGGGCACCCTTCCAACACCAGACAATATCAATTATATATTTCTTATCAAAATCAGAATGTGATGTTTGGTTCAAATAATAAATCAATATGGAAATCCTTTAACAACATTTTAAAGCCACTCCGTTACAATTTCAAACGTTGTAAGGCATCATTAACATTTTATCAATTATCGAATAAATGTCGGGGCCATACTACTGTTCCAATCGCGTATTTTAACTGTTTCTGAACCAATTTGTGTCTTTAAAACTATGCTTTTTGTGAAATAATACTGTTCTTCAAAAATGGACAGAACACTGTAGAGCCAATTCTCTTTTACCATGATCAGTATAGATCATGCATGTCTGATTACAGACATTCTGAAATGCCATGGTACTGTTCATCAAACCTTTCTAAAAGACAGGAAATGCGATACGTCATGTTGTATAATTCAACAATCATATTCTTAATTCATTAAACATGTCATGATGATAACCGTAGATTTTTAGGTCTGTTCAGATGATGCAGTATTTAGAATGTATAAAATAATATAATGTAGCAGCCGCCTTCACTGAGAAGTTTGAACAAATTAACAGGACAAATTTAGATGAACTGTAATCAATCATGTGAGTTATACTCAGGGATTAGTGTTATAATGGTCATGGTACCATAATTTACAAGAATAGAATGAGATAATTATAGAACGTTTTGATTGTAATTATTGAGAAGTTGACCGTCCAAGTCGGGATCCGTTTTGTTAGGGACACTCAGTTATAGTACACTTCCTAGCTACAGTGTAACATATGAATTAACAAATAAGAACCACATTTAAAACAAGATGCAATGTTAATATCTACACATCGTCATCGTAGCTTTTGACTTGTACAATGAAATAGTGAGTAAAATACATTATAACGGTATAACACAATACTATTTATGCGAAATGTAAACCGAACATAAACTGCTATTAAAAAGTGCAAAAGAACGCATTTTATGAATTTGCTGTAGATTAGTTTACATTTTAGTAGCTCTAATTCGTAATATATTAATTCTCTGATTCGCGTTTTCCTAATTTGTCCATATGTCAGCCTCCCGGATAAGGATATGGAAATAAATAAATTAAATACAATTTTACATATGACTAGTAAGGCCAGCTGTGGCGTAGCATTGAGAGGGGGGGGGGGGGGGACACTTGCCCGGTTGCCCCCAATAATGTGCTAATAAAATACGGGCAAAATCATTTAACAACTAATAAATAATACAGAGTGTTCCCTCCAATAATTCGCGTGCCATCCCTTTCACCCTCAATCAACTTGACGATGCTACGCAACTTGCTAGTGACAACAAAGGATGGTGCCTAGTACATTTCGAAATGTAAAGGTTTGGCCCCTCCTCAAAAATGCGAGGAGAGTGTGCGGTACTAAAGCCATTTTGATTCGCCCGAATTGAAACCGAATGAAAAATGAATGCAATTTGTTCACCCAAACGATGCCCGCATCATCACCGAACTCTCCGAACTGTCCCCGAATCAACCCCGACACGTTCCCGCAAGCTCCCCGATAATTTGTCGGGGTGAGTCTTTTCGAGCGTGCTCGAAAGAACCCATTCCGTTTTCGTAAATTGATGTGTCCACAAAGTAATGTGTGAACATGTCATATTGAAGGGATGTTATATGGCCGAGTAATTATACTGACTCATTCACTGACTTTTACCCAGATAAAAACTTTCCAACATGTCCGGTGGATAGCTAACAATCCGAACACATCGATCGTAATTACCTTGTTAACAAAAAAGAAATTCGAAAAAAAAACGCGTTTCATGCTTATATTGGTAATACGATAACAACACGTAAGAGAACCACTATAGTTTTGAGTAGGTGTTGTGGATTCGGAAAAATGTTAGTAGATTCCTTTAATACTAGTTAGTATACAATATCACAGCTGCAATGTTCATACTAATTAATATGTTCACGTGATTACCAAGCCAACTGCGATACAGAACCGTCCCACCATTAAATAAATACAATTGTCTCTACTTTGCGTCACCACTGTTCATTTTGGTACTACATATTCACACACGTGTTTAAAACCAACTAACACATAACAACTAGATACTTATACGACTTATTTAAAGCATTATGTTAAATACGTCTTCTTAATATATATTATCCTTTGGCGAGCATATGTAAAATATATAACATACATGATATTTCTGCATATTCATATTGCCTACAAAGTTTGCGACAATGAACAAAAATACCCATAGTACATGTGCAATGAAAAGTTGGTATATTGCGGCGAATCTATTGCAACAAATAGTTATTTTTGTATCTTTTTTACATGATCAAGATAAAGGATCTAAATATGTACATGTTGATCAAAATTACGGTTCATACATTTTGACTGTGTATATCCTGTTTGTTTTAATACAATATGCAAAATTCCGAACGTTGCCGCTCATTCATTAGCAAGATTGAATTCTACAATATACATTGTTATAATAATGAAATAATTGTAAGCTTTCTATTAAAGTCAAATTGTATAAGACAAGGGCCCCGTTGCAGAAAGAGATACAATCGATTGTAAGCCAGAACATGTGAGCGTTTTAACAAATCATATTTCCGCATTGAGAACACATGATCAGACTTACAATTAATTCGTAACTTGCAATCGAGTGTATTTCTTTCTGCAACGGGGCCCTGGAGTGACTTGTGAGTTCCATTTCTAAATTATATACAATTATGCAGGATCGGTTTGAACGTTGAATGACGTTTTAGATTAACTTATCCACCCATCCGTACATCAATACTACTACTACTAATAATAATAATAATCACTTTTTTGATACATTTGTAGATTTTTATGTAAGTAGTGATTATACCATAGAAGATCTCCCCAGTTCCTATAGTGTGACTTGTGTTAGCACTTTGATTCTTGGTGAGAGTTGCCAAGTGGCATCAAACTCTGTTGGAGAAGCATATCATATTTGGATGTTGACTGCCTGTGCTTTAGCAGTAAACCAGGATAGAGGCCATCTTCAACTGGTGTTATTTTTTTTTTCATAAGAGCAATTGACTACTACTTGGCAACTCTAATACAAAATTAATTTTTCATAAACAAGCCCTACAAAGAATGGAAATACATTTCTATGATATAATCACTACTTACCAAATAAACCATTTAACAACATTTGTAGGTACATTTCGAAATGTACAGTTTGCATCATACAGGTACGTTGTCTTTAGTTAGCCATAATTATCATAATATTTGCCGATGACTGTCTACATGTTATTATCGTGTTCGAATGATTCTGAAACCTTAATGTATTTGTACATTTATATCATTAGACTCATATACAATGTACATTATATAATTATGTCGTGATTGTTCACTTGTTAAACCGTAAATCAAATTGGGCTTTTCGAACCTTCAAAATACCGGGGGGGGGGGGGGGGGGGGGTGGGGGGGCTTTAAAGGCTCCTCCCCCTGCGATCTCGGCTATAATAACTCGCCAAATCGCGACCTTTTTTCGCATTTTTAGTTATATGCCCATAAGAGCTAATTATGAATGCAAATTATGTTAATTGATTATATTTGTATTTATCTTTTTCATATTGATCATTTGTATGGGCATGCAAATGTGTTCAAAGTTTGATTTTGGGGTTCACCTTATATTTTGTACAAGTAATGAGTAAAGACTCGTCAAAAGCAGAAGTAACAAAGAATTATACAAGAAATTAAATTGTTTTATGTATTTTTATGTTTGTATTATGTTCCCCTTTAACTTCATCAGGTTTTCCTGAAGTGATATTTGAGACTTCCCTCATAATATGCCAACTTCATCGCCAGGTTCGTCAAAATGATGTGTGATAATGTTACCATAAGTCAATTAACAACGAGGTACAGTATTGTTTTCTTATTTACAAAATAAAGTCACTTGGCTTTGAAAAAGTCTCCAGGAGGAGACGAAAGCTGGCGTACAAATGAAAAATGTTGGATGTAGTGTAATGTAATAACATTTTTAAAGCTCGTAAATGTTAAATTCAGATAATTCTATGATGGTTTGGACACTTCCTCAAAAGAAACAGAACTTCTCGGGGTCATTGAGGTCGGAATCCATGCGCATATTGAACGTCGGTGTCCCGGTGTAGTTGCCCATCTCCACGATGGCGCCGTCGCTGTCGCTGTTGTCGCTGAAGTACACCAAGCCGTTGTAGAAGATGACGCCGAATGGGGAGTACACTGTGGTTACGAGCATGTTGACGTAACCGGTCGAGAGCTCCACAGAGAACAGCACGCTGTCAACAGTATCAACAACGAACAGGCGCTGATCTAGTAGATATAAAAGAAAGTTAAGCGAACAAAAATGGTATATAATAAATAAAATAACAAGTTGATCGTGAATTGATTCGCTCGCAGTCTAGTGAAAGAAGTAACCAAACATGAATAATAACATATTCGACGGAAAGAACAAACTCATCCACAGTGTGAACACAGGGTGAAAACACACAGGATGAGCCATAAAAAAACTTATACTATGTTAAAGGGATAGTTGAGTTTTGGTCAAACTGAATTTTAGTAACCAAACCCTGTACCATTCCATTCCAAGCTAATAATTATAACTCTACCATGCTCGAAAGGTA